>JAVIWB010003299.1:0-45378 GCA_031893035.1 Dermolepida albohirtum
TTTTAAACCTGTAAGTTTTGAATAAAAAATGCAAATGTTTTTCAAGATTACAATCTAGGTAAGTATTTAAAAATAAGAAGAGGTGGAACTTACATATTGAAAGACATTATTAGTATTTCATTCAAGTTACTTATAGTTGGTCGCGCCTTATGTGTAGACCCAGGTTTCATTCATCTGTTCATTTTTAAAGCTTTGATGAGTTTAATGTAAATTTTCTTAAAGTTAACTTTTCTAAAGTTCTGCGTTTCATTCCGTTTGCTTGTGGTTTTAAATGTACTTCTCAAATTGAGGTATGTAGTTATTATATAGGGTGTTTTGAGTTGATGCATCTGGCAAAGGAGAAAATAAGATTTTAAGTAATAGAAGAGGTAAGTCTAGTAAATGGCTTTTCAAGCTCAGGATCTCCATCAGCATTCACTATGTTTTTCAAACCTTTGGAGTACTTTCGAAAAGACAAGACACCACCTGCTTAGGCGTTAAAAAGATAAAAGCAATATGTAGTTGATATGGTGTGGTAAATTATTAATTAGTTCGAATATTCCTTTTTTTCTTTGTTTTATATTTTTGTTAAATTACTGTCGAAAACATTTTTATTTATTTAAGGCATATAAACCTAACATATGTACAGTAAATAAAGAAATGCTTATCATTTGGCTTACAAGTAATACAAAAATAATCATAATGTATGATAATAATCATAAACAAAAATTACGAAATTATAAACAAAACACTATTAAATTAAATAAAATTGAATAATATTAAATAAAACTAAGAAAATACAACTGAGACATAATCAACATTAGCCTAATTAAATACTAGCGAATTATAAAATGATTTACACAGAATATTTGTATGCTCTAGGTATCGGTTTATTGCTTTTCTAAAATCTGTTGTAGATGATATTGAAAGTGCCAGTATCACCTCGTAGAGAGTTTAATTGGATTTATTAGGACCATACAAGTAAGTATTGTGCGATGGGAAAGCAATGCTAATAAGTCTTCATTACAAGATTACAATCTAGGTACACGTATTCTAAAAAATCGAAGAAGAGGTGGGAAGTCTTACATATTGAAAGACATTATAACCAAACTTGAGAAAAAAATATTTTACGCTGCGCAGACGATGAATGAAAACTCAGAAGTTGCAAGCGTTCGAAGTATGTGTAAGCAGATTTATCAATATTTAACTTAAACGAAAGATATTTGACGAATATTTGTTGAATTTTTTCTATTCTATTGGTATGAAATTCGATATGTGGATTCCAAACAGTACAGCAATAATTAAGGGTAGATATCACCAAACTCTGATACAAAGCGGTGATGTCGATTACATTTGTGAAATCTCGCTTTCTACTGTCTTTGCAAAATAGATTTTCAATATGAGAAGAAAAGGTCAAAGTTGAATCAAAAAAGACACCCTAATCTCAGATACGATAAGACCCACTCTCTCCACCAAGTAACCCTTGAGAGAATACGAGTGTTTATGCACATCTTTTTCCTCTTAATAAAAGTGATAGACTTAAATTTTTCAGTACTTAAATACGTGTAACTATCTTTACACCAGGTAGAAACTATATTAGCATCCGATTGAAGTAGCGAGCAACCAAATGCGGAGGAAACAGATCCATAAGATTTTAGATCATCCGTAAAGAGGAGAAAGTTAGAGAAATTTTTCCGGTGCTTTATGTCATTGATAAAAGGTAATAATAATATCAGACCCAAATAGCTACCCTGCGGAACACCTAAATTAGCTAATGAAAGATGGTACTGACTGAAGTTCACACGCACGATCTACACATGATTAAACGAATAAGATTTGAACCACAATGAAAGTTTGCCGATGATTGCGAAAGCTTTAATTTTCCAAAGTAGCAAGTTATAGTCAACATGGTCGAAAGCCTTGCTAAAGTTTATGTAAACCACATCGACTTGAAGCCCTTTTCAATTGAATTAGAAATGAAATACTGGTAAATAAGTAGATTTGTTTCCGTACTTCGGCCTTTAATGAATCTATGCTGTTACAAAGCTCGTCTGCAACAATGGAACCTAATATTTTACCCAAAGTTAGTAAAGCACCCATAGGGCGATAATTAGAAACATTTGAACGGTCATTGATTTAAAAAGAAAGTAGTACAAAAGCGGTTTTCCATTGATTAGGGAATATATCAACATTAAGAGACATTACGGGAAAGAAATATCAGTAATGAAAGAGATGGACTACAGAATTAAAAAAATAGGGACACTTTACCAAGACTTGAGAAAAATAAAGTAGCAAGACATCTAATTTTTCAAAAATAATATCAGCTCAAAATAGAGTTAGAATTAATGTAATTCGTCGGATTAAGCTGTGTACTGGGCTAGCATAAAAGCAATATATTGACTGAAAAAAGAAACAAACACATTAACATACGACATAATCAGAAGAAATATCCTCATAGAATGATCTCTTTTGTAAACTTGGGGTTTTTCCCGAAGTTCCAACAAATTTTCGTATTTAATTTTGCTGATATTATCCTTTGGAAATAAATATTATTATTAGTATTGAGTGATATTTGAATAAGGTATTGCTTTGAAATTACGTAGTTTTCAAGTACATATCGCATATTTTTACCTTGTGAAATACGTTAAAGCTTCAGTATTACTTTCTTCATCGATAAAACTCGAAAAAGCTTATTCGTATACAATTTCGGTATAAATTTATTGACCTTAATCGCCAAAGAAGGAGAGAAGTAATTTCGTCAAATGTAGCATTAAATTCGCCCGGCATTTTTCTTCGCCAAATCTCCAGAGCACACTTTCCACAATTTCTTCTGTTTTATTTCCATGGATTGTATCCTTTACTTTCCTTTCATTATTGCTACGCTTTTTCTCCTCCATATATGACGTAAATAATTAAATTTCCATTTGATACTGTGTTGGAGAATTCGTTGCCTTTGTTCGGGATGTAAATATTTTATTAAGCAGGTAATATATTTCGCGAGAAAGAGGACCTACATGAAAATGTAGTTCCTTTGAGTTCAAAAAACAAAAGAAAAATATGTGGCCGAGGGATATTTTTCTTTGTTTCATGAATATGTAAGAAGAATCGATGCATTCGAAAGATATACTAGCTTTTTCCGAAAATAGTTAATTGGTTTTATTGTAATTTATTTTCTTTTTCCTTTATTTTGCTATGGTCTAATAGTACAGTTTGTACGAGGGTGGGTTGAAAAACGAGTCAGCAATTAGTCTCTAATAACGTTAATTGTCAAGTTTCAGATAGCTACATTTATTAGTTTTTCTAGTCTTGCAGCTTTGCGAGATGAGTGGTTTTGAAAGTCATGTTAAGATTAAGCACTTTTTCTGGAAAGACATTCGCAGTAAATATTCATAATGAGTTGAAGGATAGTTTGAAGAATTCAGCTCCTTCTTTTTCAAGTGTTATTAAATGATTCGTGAAGGTTGTAAACATCTTTAAAGCGCACGTAACATAAATTTCGAATGAAGAGTTGTCTATGGAAAAGTTATTCGCCAGCTAGGTGCTGCGATTGTTGTGTCGATGAAAAATTGGTGCGAACTTAATTTTCTCGCGAGCTTTTGGAGCATTTTCGGAATAGCAAGGCAAATTTGATGCGCCAATTTATCACCATTGATGGGATTTGGCTACGTAATTATACTCCTGAAACTCCTGTTTCATCTAAAAGCTAATGACTTCCATCTTTTGGGGTGCAAAAATTTGTTCATTACCTTTGGAAAGGCCAAACTATCAGAGGTGCATATTACGCAAGCCTTTTAGACGAACTAAAGCAGAAAATTAATGAAATTAGCTAGGAAAAGAATCATTTTCCAAGACAATGAACGGCGTTGTTGTTATGGCAAAACCTAACGAATTATTGTTGCATTCGCCTTATTTGTCAGATTTGCCATCATCAGATAACTTTTTCCGTGCCCAAAAATATCTCCAAGTTAGAAATTTTCAATAGATAATGATGCTGCTGTTGATGTGTATTTTAACAATCTTGAAAGTTCTGAAGTATATCAAGGTTTTAAAGATTTTGAATCATTGCTGGTTCAAAGGTATCGAGCTGATATGGGATCTTGTTGAGAAATAATGATCTAGTGATTTTGTGATCTTATTGGTAGAGTATAAAATGTTGCATTCTTAGCTGGCAAGTATATCCTTTCCATGCCAATTTTATCAATCTGATGAGGACGAGTATTATCGTCCATAAACATGAATTCTTTTCTTATTGGTGCCGCATACGGAAGAACGATGGGTCGTAGAATCTCACCCAGATATCTCTGAATAGTGAGAGCTTAATTTTTTATGAAATATAGGTCGGTGTATCTTCCAGTACTTATCGCGGCTAGTATTATTACAACATCGCCTCCATATTGGGGCTTTTCATTATGGTCGCAGTTGATATGCACATTAAACCACATTCTATGGACTCAAGCCAACCGTTTTCGGCTATGTAAGCTAGTCGTATGCAAACGATTTCTTATTGTTTGTGTAGATAATAGCCTTCCAGTGGCAGCAGCAAACTCGTTTTGAATTTGGGTTGCATTAAGAGTGAGTAGGACAGGTATCGAACATCATTTGTTGTTGTTGTTGATATTGATTGAACTTTTCCTTGCCCTCGTTGTGTACCTCGAGTTTCCAAATAGCGATTTCAGTCTAGAAATTATGCTTTGACTCACTCCTATCACTTCAGCAACACTTTGTTTTACTCTTCCAATTTCCAATTTACCCATGCTCGTAGAAGTTTTTGTCTCTGACAGGTCGTAACATGTTTTCACTTTAGACGGTATTCGAAATTTAAAATCTTCACTACTAATCACAAATATGAAATTTGGACAGACCGAGGAGTGTGTTAAGATGCGTTTTTATACAGTCCAGAGACGAACGCTTTAACGTATGTGCGAAATTGTTAAGATACGTCTGTGTATTTGGTTTCTTGTGCAAAAAGCTTGATGTAACTTTACAGAAATATAAGGTCTAGTAAAAAGAAATCCATTATTTTTCCAATAGATGGCTTTAGTAATCTGTATCTCGCGTTGTATAAGTGGGATCGCGTTCCGCTAGATGGCGTTCGAAAGATAAGATTTGATACTAAACGAACTTCTCAGACAGTTTTGTGATTACTTGACTTAATACTGTTTGAGCGCGCGTCAAAGATGGACACCAGCAAAGTTAAAATACGCCATATTTTACAGTTTTTCTTCGATAAAGGCGAAAACGCAAGCCAGGCGGCTAAAAATGTGAATAGTGTTTATGGTCCTGATACTGTAACAGTCAATCATGCGCAATTTTGGTTTCGTCGATTCCGTTCCGGTAATCTTGATGTCAAAGATGCACCACGCTCTGGAAGGCCAATTGTCGAAAATATTGATAAAATAATGGAAATCGTCGAGTCCGACCGTCATGTAAGCACTGTTTCGATTGCCCAGGAGCTAAACATTGCACAAAAAACCGTTTGTAACCATTTAAATAATGTTGGATACAAAAAGAAGCTTGACGTATGGGTGCCACACGAGTTAACGCAAAAGAACCTCATGGACAGAATTTCCATCTGCGAATCGCTGCTGAATCGCAACAAAATCGATCCGTTTCTGAAGCGGATGGTTACTGGTGATGAAAAGTGGATCACTTACGACAACGTCAAGCGAAAACGGTCGTGGTCGAATCGTAGTAAGCCGGCGTAAACGGTGGCCAAGCCAGGCTTGACGGTCAGGAAGGTTTTGCTGTGTGTTTGGTGGGATTGGCAAGGAATTATCTACTATGAGCTGCTTCCCTACGGCCAAACTCTTAGTTCGGACCTGTACTGTCAACAATCGGACCATCTGAAGGAAGCAATCGCCCAGAAGCGGCCAGCTTTGGCCAATAGAAGGAATTGTGTTCCATCAGGACAACGCCAGGCCACACACATCGATAGTGACTCGCCAGAAGCTTCGGGAGTTTGGTTGGGAGGTTCTTATGCATCCACCTTATAGTCCGGACCTAGCACCAAGTGATTACTACCTGTTCCTGTCTATGGCGAATGATTTTGCTGGTGAAAAATTCGCCTCAAGAGAAGCTTGTGAAAATCGACTGTCCCAGTTTTTTGCCAATAGGGACGAGGGTTTCTATGAGAGAGACATTATGAAATTACCTTCAAAATGGCAACAAGTTATCGAACAAAACGGTACATATTTGACCTAAATCGGATCATTCTAACTGTGCTAAATAAAACCTTCAATTTAATGCAAAAATAATGGATTTCTTTTTACTAGACGTTATATTTGTAGGTGTTATATTAACTGGCATTATTGTTTATTACCAATTATGTAGAAAATCCTTAATTGCTGTATAAGTCTAGAAATACGCCGCTGTCTTTTATTCATATTTTAAAATGCTGTTTAAGAAGATAAAATATTGAGATTTAAGAAATAATAACAAAGTATGCTTTTTCACAATTTATTCATGCGAACAAACCAATTTTTACAGTAGCTGACAGAGTTAATGCACTCATTCAAGGTAATCATGGAATTATTATTTCTACATTGAGTATTAGCCCTGACACTGCAGAAAGTGAGAAAAGAATAAGAGTAAAGAATCAACATGGCTGTCGAAAAGTATGCGCTTGGTGAATTCCGAGACTATTAATGGACTACTACAAGCAAATTCGTTTGAAAATCGCGTTCATTCATTTGCATGGTATGAAAAAGATGGGGATAGGTTTCCAGAGTCTTTTGTGATTACAGATAAAACAAGGAATCATCAATTTAATGCCGAAACCAATCACAAGGTTCAGAACGTAATTCGACATTATCCTTCGTCTCTTAAAGTAAAGAAACAAATTCCATTGATTCAGTAGGGAAAATTATTAATTATTAATCTTTTTCTAGAATATGAGGCGCATTTAAAATATGGATTTTCTGACAGAATAATGGACAATATACCCTTAATACCATAGAATAAACGTAGAAAATTAGAAACCTGTTTGTGTCCTACAAGATCACGTTTGTCCTCATTTTGTTGCTTGTATCATGAAATTAATAAATTGGATGGGACTGTAATTCTCTATTTGAATTATATTCTGGATTTCGTGTTTGGGACCTTGAAAAACTTTTAGGAGGAAAAAAGCTCCGTCCAAAACCGTCCAAATTGTTTCAGTGTATTTAACTTCATATCACTTTTTTCTCCAGGAATATAAAGGCTTCCCGAAAGATGCAGGCAATGTATTCAAAAAGAGAATATCTTGTAATTTTAGTTTGGTTTTGTACGAGTACACTTATTGAATTAATAAATATAGTTATTATAAAAATTTAAATATAGTTATATAATTAAAACAAATAATTACACTTTTCAATGCACATTTCGCCGTGCGGCATCGTCAGGATGATACAAAGTAACACTAAACAATATTACAATGAGGTTTTATGCCTTTGCAATAAATACTGTATAAGATTCGATCATAAAAAACTGTTTATTTTAACTTATACTCTGACGATACCGCAAGGTCAAATATATATATATATATATATATATATATATATATATATATAGTAGTTAAATGAAAACACTTGGTATAGTTTTACAAAATGTATTTTATAAACACATGTTTATATATATATATGTAAAACTATACCAAAAACTATACTGACTCACATTTCTTTTTTTCTTTTAGCTAAATATCGCACTGTTTCTGCATAAAGAAAAGTATGACATTAAATTCTTTTAACATTGTACATTATATGAAGGTTATTTTGATGGAGCCTTTGGTTGGTTAACTTAATCATTAAAGATTGATATATAACCTCTTTCCACATTAATTTTCGTGTGCGTCTGGGCTTTCAGGGGTACGGACCGTGTGCGAAATTAGTTTTTTCGTACGGGCATTTCTTGTCGTAGTTCTCCAGGTGGACACTGCTTAATTATCTGCTGATGATGATAACTTAATTGTCGAAATACGTATACAGAATTAAGAAAATTAATGTGAAAAGGGGCTATATATCAATCTTTAGTGACTAAATGTACATTATATGTTTTCAATTAATGACAGAATTTCAACAAATTAACTACATTTATTTCTTTTTGTTTCAGGTAAGGAAATAGTATAGGACTTTTGGGTTAAGTAAGTATAGTTGGGACCAATTTTGAATATTGCACACCCCAAACGCGTAGTAATTGGTCTATCTATAAGATAGCAGGTACCAGGTCCGTATTGAAAACGCCTCGAAATTTGTACCTGTTTAAATTATATATTTAACTCGGGATAATTATTACACAATTTACATTTTAATATTCTGATATAAAAGATATAAATTTATAATATCATTTAAAAGTAATATTAATTATTATAATCACCAAATAGAATATATGTAAATTACAAAAGTACATAATTGTTTGCTAAGGATACTAGGAAAGTAGTTATAGAAAATAAAACGAATATCTTATTTCTGTAAATCTTTGTACGTTTTAATGTTATTAATATTTATCAAGAAAACAAAGATCAATTATTTAAACAGATTTTACGTTGTACGTCGAGGGAAGTATAGATGAAGGAAAAAATATTTTTAGGAAAAGTAAAAGTAAAATATACACAAGTTCTAAAAGCGTCATATTAGAATAAGTATGAAGAATATTTGTAACATACATAAATACTAATACTACAGTAACACTAACAGTCAGTACTTAAGCAAAGTGTTTAATAACTTCTAGCTTCCTTCAGTTATTATCATCACAGCATTCATAATCAGAATCATAATCACTTCTATTACTTTCATTACCTATTTTCTTCAGTTCTTATATCTGAAAGAGTCTCATTTTGTAAGTATCAATGTTCTGTTTTTATAACATTATGGCAACATTTTTCCCAGTCTTCATTTGTAATTTTCGCAATTCCTCTTTTGCTAAAAATTCTACATTGGTTAATTTAAACGTAGTATTTCTTATTTCCCAGCATTATATTATATACTAGCCTATATTATTTTTATGGAATTAATTCGAGGTGATACGGTGGTAGTCTTAAAAGTGTGTGTCCATGTTCATAAAGTAAGTCGTCAAATTTATCACATATTTCTTTTCATTTTCCTTTAACAACTGGTAAAATTGTAGTTTTAACATAGTTAGACATTTTTCATCTTTAATCAATCCATCATCATCACACGGGCATTTTTTATGCTATAGTATGATGCAATATCTGTTATTACTCTAGAATTTGGTGGTAAATTTGGAATTATTTTTTCCAAAAACATTTCTCTGTCCAACAATACAGAGGATATGTGTCCACTGTGTATGTACGTTTTGTCTAAAAATACTGTATTTTTGTTTGTATTATTGAAAAATTTAATTTCGTCAAGTAAGAAATTCGCAATGCACGAATATTTATCTTTGACTAAAACTTTTTCGCCTTTTGACACTTTCTGCTTTTAAAATACAATAGCGATCTCTTCGAACCAAACCAATGTAAATCTTCCTTAAGTGCTTTACGTATTTCGTTGTAATTCTGTTTCATCAAAGTTATAAATTCAGGCTATTTCATTAAACTACATATTTTAACACACTTTTTGGACATGAAAATTGTTTTTAATCATTCTTTTTTAAATCACATTGTCCTTCATTAACAATACGTTCCACTATTCTGAACGAAAACCCGCGGATTTTCTTTTTATTTAATGATTTCTAACACATCGTTATCACCTTCCTTATTTTTTAAATTCGTATACATATTAAAAACAGTTTTTCGCGCCTGTCCGTGAATTATTTTGTTATTATTGCAGACATTTTAATTTAAAATTGTTAATAATACTTTATATTAATTGATTAAAACACTCACTTGTACACACTGTTACTGTTACAAAGATTCAATAATAATAAGAAAACTTCCTATCTCTTAAGTTGTTATAGTAGGCGTGGTCACACCATTGGTAGGTGTCTAGGGAGTACAAAGAATCTTTCTACCGCCACGTAATGAGGTAATATAAATGTTTGAAATTACTTTTGAATTATTGTAAAATAATAAATGAAACACCAATTAGATTCTAACAATTCTAAGTAATTACGGTTTTAAAATCCATTATATTTTTATTGCTAATTATTTCATAAATTTCGTTTTGAAAACCTAATTACAACAATTATGCATTGATAATTGTATCTAACTTGATTTACGCTGATGTAGTGGATCTATATAAATACAAAATTGAAGATGAAGCGAGTACTGTACTCTTGAGTAACGATGTTCATTAGGAAACGATTCACTTTACGGCTGACACTTAACTTCATAATTAGAATCTCTTTATTATTTAGTTCCTGTGCGAAAGCCAAATATTTCATGGAAACTTTTCTTGTAATAAAGACGGGATTGCGTCTCTCCCGTGCATTTTAATTGCGTTCCCGTTAGGCCGATTAGAACTTTTCTCGGCGTTGGCAAAATACACTACTCACGAACATCGTTATGTAAATTTAAGATACACCTAACCTCCTTTAATAAGAAAAAGCTTTCCCATCGGATGAGAGGGCTAAAGTTATTCACCACTGAAGAATAATTTTATTTTTAAAAGCTGAATGTAAAAAATTGTTGTCGCTTAACTCAAAGGAACGTTTTCTAAAATATGTTTCTCGATATTTAGAAACAATATTTTTATCGTGGATATCGTTTTATAGTTTTCTTTGGCTTTGGTTATCATTTGTCTATGTAAGTTGCTAAGCCATGCGAATTTTTAGCAAAGGATAGTGCGTATCGGGTACCCATCTTCTATCTCCAAAGAACAAAGCCAAAATGGCATCTGTTACATATTTTTACGTAGATTTCAACAATCTTAATTAAAAGTTCACAGCGTATTTGGTTTTTAAGATATGATACAAACGCATTGCTCTGATATTTCAATTCAATTGCATACATACTACCAGTCAAAATTATTTGCCCAGTCAAAGAAATACGCATAAATAAAGGAAGTGCAAAGTGAAAATGAAATCGAGGTTCTGCATTTAATAAAATACTCTTAAAATAAAGAAATTGTTAGAGTTTATTCAGTAATATAATTTATTCGACACAAAACAAAATAAATAGTTTCTCTTCGTCGGAATGTCCACCTCAACTCTTAATAATAGCGGCACACACTCGCGGCATTCTCTCTATTAATTTCGTCAGAGTAGCAGGTTCCATTAGAAGCCAGGTATTTTGTTATTGTTTCCACGATTTCCTAGACGATAGAGGATTTATTCTAACCTGTCTATCTAGTTCGTCTCACGAACGTTCTATATAATACGAGAAGGCCATTTGATTATTTTTATATTTACTTTCATGTTTCGCAGATTCGAAATATTCGTGACACAGTTTAGAAATGTGTTTTGAGTTGTCATCTTGTCGAAATATAAAATAGTTACTGATTCTCATTCGAGATGGTATAGCATTTGTTTCAAAATTTCCGGATAGCGCTCTTTTCTTAAAATTTCATCTATTTTAACCACGTCTACTGTGGATACGGCCACCAAAACGACCCCAAACCATTACCGATTCGTCCCCATGCTTGACTGCAGGCGCTACACATGATTTTGCTGCTCGTTCTCCTTTCGATCTCCGAACTAACGTTCTTCTCTCATTCTCTTAGGACCGCAAAGTTCTAATTCGAACTCATCGGTTCACAAGACATTTTTCCACTCATCGACTGTCTAGTGTTGCAGCCGTTTTATTATATTTTGCTAACAGTAGTTACGCAACACAATTCTGTCAAATAAATCACCCTCTTTTAACCTCCTCTTCACGTTGGTCAAACACTTGATTTTCACGATCAATATTTATTTCAACGTAATTTCAGATGCGGCTTTTCATCTATTCTGCTTATTCGTCATAATTATTTGACGATCTTCCACCAATATCGTCGCTCTCCTTTGTCCTGTTTTTCTATTTAATAATGTGCCAGCCTCTAGATATTTTTTAACTTTATAGTTGATAGTTCGGCGACCTAATTTTGATGTTCTTGCAATATCTATGTTACTTCATCCAACATTATGTAAACAAATAATAGTTGTGCTGATTACTAAAGGCAACTCTCTTGTTTTTGGCAACACTATTTTTAGAAAATTTTATTAATGGTACTCACTGTCAAGAGAACGATCTTAATTCATTATTCTAGTTCCGGTAAGTACGAAATTCTATTCTCTACGTGCACTACATTACATTAATCAAAAAAGGGTAAATAACACCCCTTACTACAAAATGTTTATTTTCTGTATACTCGTACGTATTTCGACAACTAAGTTGTCATCATCACCAGATAATCAATCACAGTGTCGCACCTCGATCCGCAACAAAACTCACACAGAAAAACTCCGCATCAATTTTAATCGCTAAGTACCAAACACACACCGAAATTTATGTTTCACACAATTTAATATGTTTCTTAATGTTAAAACTAATACTTCTGGCACACCCTCGCTTCCACTAACGGACCCTTTTTAACGGTTGTACTTTCCAGGAATTGAAAGAGGCAAGAATATGTTGTTTGACCTTCATTTGTGTTTAATACATGGTTTCTATTTTTCATAGTGAACTAGATGTACCCTGCGCGCGTTGCTACGCCACCAACTAAAATAAATTTGAAGGAAAAACATTACACAAATATTCAATTCATTTTGAGTCATTTTATTGATTTTGTTCATTTTGAAAAAATTGTGACATTGCAGCATTTCGTTTCAATTCAATATTTATTGAAGTGCTGTGGGATACACAATATTTCTTGTTTTTTCATCTGGTGCGTAAACGAATAAATCAGAAGAACGATTGGCCTTGTGCTTTGTTGATAGTCATTGCGAAAGCGAGTCGTACCGGGAACTGCACACGCTTGAAATCGAATGTCATATCTGTCGAGATCATTGGGATACGTGGCAACAGTACGTCTTCACCTTTGAATTTTTCAGGCGAAATTGCTGCCTCCATAAACATTGTTCATCATTTTCTTGACCGAGAGTCTGGTTCTGTTGCAAAGTCGTGGTGGATTTATGTTTCGAAGAGGAATGATGGGTACGCCAATTTTCAATATAAGAACGTGCGGTGGCATGCCTGACAAATCAAGCAAATTCATGAATTCAGTTGGATAGTTGACAACTTCGTCTTGATTCACCACAGTATCGATGGACTTATATGTTGTCGTTTCGCCAGGTATTCCATTCTGAATGGTGAAGTTAATGGTATTGATATCGATGTTTTTGGATGCTAATATAGCACGCGTACTGAGCCACTGATGATTTTTATAGTTCTGTGCAATGTTTTGGAAAACTTTTTGTACCAATTCGTCTATGCTTTTTGTGATCTTACAGAAGTTTGCTAGCAAGGTGATACATTGCGTAGATTCATCAATTTGCATTCGCCCATTTCCAATATCCATTAATTGTTTTGCAAAATTTCCAGTTGGAATGTCAGTGGCGCCATTTGTCGAAAATTGGTCGTACTTACTTAGAAACCTTCATGGGCTCATGCGCAACAATTTTGCTAAAGATCATCACATAGTTTAGCATTCTATGAAGGACATGCAGACAAACATTCATTTTTATATATGTAGATATCCTTTCGTAACTCTCTAATTCACGGTAGTTATTTATATTTTTGATTTAATACAAACAATCTGTAGTTACACTATGATTATCTTCTAGCACGTGTTTCACTAAACTGGATTTCTAAGGCCGATTAAACCTGATGGGTGTCATATGTTCTTTAAAGCGGATTCCTATCGACCGTGTCTAGTTAGACCGATATATTCCTTATTATAATTTTGGCATTCTATGTTGTAGATCACCGATTTCTGATTTAACTCGACTTTATCTTTCATATTTCGTAAGAGATGTTTAATATTGTTCCTGGATCGACATATAACTTGAAATCCCGGTTTCTTAAAAACCCTATTTCAATTTTTGTTACTGAATGAAACGGTAAATATATAAATTCTTTGTCTTGATTGTTTTTAAGTGACAAACAAGTGAAATCTCGGATTGTCTTTTTCAAGTTAGCTTTTCAAATTAATCTAATGATTATTTACGAATCAAAACTATTGTGTCTCGCAATGTTCTTAATAAAATTTAATCCTCTTTCATATCTCACCGTTATTAATGGAAAACTAAGCAAACGATTGATACGAAAATTGAAAGAAGTCATCTTTTGTTGCATACTATGATTTGAATCCGCCGTGTTAAACCATTACCAATAGTTTTTTTTTTTTTTGGAAAATGTCAATTTATATTTTAGGATTGCTTCTAATTACTAGGGTATCTAAGAAAGGTTATGTGCAATTTTTTTCTTTTTCTATTGTGAATTTAGTCGCCGGTACATTTATGTGTGTCAAAAATAGCAAAAATATCATGTACATAATACACATAGTCTTGAAACATATTTCACTTTATATTTAAATTAACTTTAAAGTGACTCATGAATAAACAAATAAATGGAGAAAGACAATTGCTCATCACTGTTCCTTGTTTTTGTTCATAGAATTTACCTTTAAGTTGGAAAAATTTTGAAATATGCATAGATAGGGTTGTCAGTCGCAAATATTCATTTACTTTTTCTGGTTGAATCTTATTTTTATAAAGAAAATCTAAATATCTTAAAGTTTCTGAAATAGATACCAAACGAAACAATGACGTTACGTTGAATGACACTAAAATTTCACCTTTACGATCACTTAGTTTCAGGCATTTTTCATGAAGATAGGATATGAAAAATTTGCCACAATCCGAAGTTGTATCTTGTGTGTTTGTGTAATTTATATTATAATTTTAAACTGTACCTACTTTATTCTTCGTTCGATATAACTTATGGAAATAATGCAAATGTATGTTCATTTGAAGGTTCTTGTCATAGATCTTTCTTGTGAATGTATTGATTAAATGGTGAATATTAGTAAGATTACGAAATCTGTTGTTGACTGAGAAATTTTCTGACTAATGCTTTTGTTTTTATAATAGAGTTTGTTTGTGATGGAGAAATTGTTTTGTTATAACAGCGGCTACTATTGTTACTGCTTTTTGTTTCCAAAACGCTTATAATTCAATTGTAAATGTTTTATATTTTACCATTTTCTGTTGTTCCTTTTATGTAATGTTTGTATCATTTCGTATCGCAATGTCCATTATGTAAGTTTTATTTTGTTTCTTATCAATTAGTGTAATGTCTGACCTGTTACTAGTATTTCGTTTGTCTGTGCGTATTATCTTGTCCTAATATAGTTTATAATCATTGTTTTCAAGGACAGTTTCTGAGGTATTTGTAATATACCATGTTAGTTTTAAGTTAGTTGATCTTTGAGTGCAAGTTGTTTAATTTTTGGTGCAATATTATGTGTCTTTGTACACTTATTAGCAAGTAGTTTATATCCTCCTGCTATATCTGCCATAATTTCTGTAAATTGATGATATTACCTGCAATTGTCATTTTCTAAAGGTTATTTAATTATGTGTTTTCTGTAGATGTTTTAGGGTGGTTACATCGTCTTGTATTGTTAAAATAAATCCCTCTGCCATTGGTATGATAATTCTTTATCTATGTCTATGTCTTGCGCCTTGCATGAAACTGTAGTGAGTACCGTGTAGTGATTTTCTGGACCCGTTCTCTTTTTTTATTGTGCTTTTATTTGAATTTTGTTTTCTACTCTCTTTTGTTTAAGATTTAATAGTGTATATTTGTTGCCTCTTAATACAACTGCTTTGTGTATGAGAGTGTTTTTTTGAAAATATTTCCTTGGATTTATTATTAGTGTATTGTTTGTGTATCTATCACACCCCTGCAATCTTTTCTAGTAGTAGTAATACTTTCTATTTCTCCTTGTTCCTTTAAGACGATTCAGTTCTTCTAGTTCTGTGTTGGACCCTTTCATTATGCCTAAAGTATATGTGAGAACTAGTATTGCGTCACATACGCAATACCATTAATTGCTTTAAATACATTTCTGGAGTTAAGCTTTAAATTCAATGTACATAGATGTTGATCTTTGTTCGTATTTTGTTTCAATTTGTCGTTTTTTATATGAATGGTTTATTTTTATATTTTGTTCAAACCCCAAGTACTTACCTTATAAGTTCCATCCTGCAGTATATTTATAAGAGTTTCGTTTATAATGTTTCTTCACTTTCAGGAGTCTTAAATTTTCTCCTTTCGATATATAATACTTTGCATTTGGTTATTCCAGCTTCCATATCGGTATTTTTGGTAAACTCTTCTATTATTTTTACAAGTCCTTGCATTTGTCTTTTATTTCAGGCAAATTGTTTTGTGTCGTCCATGTAGTGTAGATGGTTTATTATGCGTAATAGGGTGTTTTTATATTAAATTTTGAATCCATATATTGTGTTATTTAACATATTTGATAGTAGATTAAATTGTAAACAAAACTATTGGGCACTAATAGAGTCTCCTGAAATATCCCTTTACTAATTTTGATTCCATTTATTATTATGTGATTTGTTTTGTTGAGGTTCCCTAGGATAGCATGGTTGTGTATACAAATGTTGTACGAGGGTGTTCCCATAAGTACCCGGCCTGACTTAGAGATGGCGGTAGTTGTTTGAAAAGTATCACTGTATTAGAAAGTAGACAATCTATAAAGGATATGTTTCAAGTTTGAAGACGCCACGTTGTTTAGTATTTGTTTGGCAGCCATCAATCGTGAACGTTCTCAGTGAATTTGTAAGAAAATTGGTTATCGTTACGTGACACGATACTTTTATTTGAAAGGTCTCAGCCCAACCGATATAAAAACTGAACTGAATTCTACTCTGGATGAGTCTGCTTCTTCGTTTATAACAGCGAAATACTGGGTAGCAGAGTTTAAACGAGGCCGAACGAGCTGCCAAGACGAGCATTGCAGTGGTCGGCCGAATGAGGTGACGACTCCAGAAATGGTGAAGAAAATCCATAAAGCGGTACTGGATGATCGTCGGCATTTCAAAAAGAGTGATACATCGCATCTTATCTGAAAATTAGAACATGAGAAAGCTGTGTGTAAGATGGGTGCCGCGTTTGCTCTCACTCGAGCGAAGTTTCACAGCAACAAAGCAGAATTTTTGCGGCGTTTCATAACCATGGATGAAACATGGGTCCATCACTTCACACCCGGGACAAAAGAACAATCAAAATAATAGCCTCAAAAGGGCGAACCGGCTCCAAAGAAGGCGACGACCGTTTCATTTGCAGGCAAGGTCATAGCATCGGTTTTTTGAGATGCGCATGGAATAATTTTCATTGACTATCTTGAAAAAGGAAAAACTACGGCGAGTATTATGCGAACTTATTGTAACGTTTGAGCGAAGAAATCAAGCAAAACCGGCTGCATTTGGCTAAGAAGAAAATTTTGTTTCATCAAGACAATGCATCAGTTCACAAATCCGTTATTGCAAAGGCCAAAATTAATGAATTAAAGTTTGAATTGCTACCTCATGTACCTTATTCATCAGATTTAGCCCCCTCGAATTATTTTCTATTCCCAAACTTAAAAAAATGGCTCAGTGGTCAAAGATTTTGTAACGATGAAGAAGCGATGTCGGCAGTTAATGGTTATTTTGAGAAGCAAGACGGTTCTTATTATAAAAAGGGTATCGAACTTATTGAACAGCGCTGGAAAGGTGTATAGAGCTGAAAGGAGATTATGTGATATATAATAAATATATTTCTTTCCAAAATTTTTGTGTTGCCGTTGTTGGGTCGGATACTTCTGGGACCACCCTCCTAGATGGTTTATTATGCGTAGTGGGGTGTTTTGATATTAAATTTTGAATTCATGTAGTGTGTTATTTAACATATTTAATAGTGTATTAAGGTATAAACAAAACTCTAGGGCACTATTAGAATCTCTTGAAATATCCCTTTACTGATTTCGATTCCATCTATTATTATATGATTTGTTTTGTTGTTAGATAAATTGAGATTCCCCAGGATTGCATGATTGTGTATAAAAATGTTGTATATATGTATCTATTCTATAAATTTGTAGTATTTTCATTAGCCAACTGAGTGGTATGGAATCAAACGCTGTCTTATAATTGATGTAATATGTAATTAAATTTTCTGTTGCTTCTCTATTTGCTTCATAATTATAATTATTATTATTATATTACATAAAAAGTAATTGTCAATATTTATATTAAAGAATTTATTCAGTCAATGTCTAATTAATAACTTTGAAACAATATAAAAGAAGTGTTTTGCAAGACAAAATTAATGAATAGAAAATTTTTTAATAGGTTTATCTTTAATTAATATAGTTATGGATTATAGTTAATAAATATCTTACTCAAAATTGACTGCTTATTTATAAGTTTGTTGTCTGCATATGTTTTGATAAATTACGAGTACGTGATATAACTTTGAAAGCACACGTTACAAAATACGCTGTGCTATTCCAGTTTTTTCATAGAGCATCTAAGTTTATGCTCATGATAGATAATATTGATAGATGCATTAAACTGGTTTACTGTCTAAGGTATCATGCAAGTAATAGATCCAATCAACATAATATAATTATTTCGTTAAAAATATTATGTAATATGTAAATTATCTACTTATTGATGAAGTGTGTCCAAACATGCTTGCTGTGTTTATATTCATTTATCTAATTTGTTTTGAGACTTGGAATACTATATTTTCGGAATTGGTTAAAGGTAAATTAAGAAGATGAAATGTATTAAATTAACACAGGAATGGTAATTTAAGAAAATCATTAGGTTTTCTCGTTAAATCCTTTAAAACTACACCTGTCGAAATAATAAACGGATATTCTATATAATTTATAATAAAAAGTAATTTTAGTGAAAATGACACCTACAAACATTTATATAAACCAGTTTTTGTCAACATTTTTAAACAAGAAGATGAATACACAGAAGTGTACGAATATGTACATATGTGTTCAGGCAGAGTACGGAGAGTGCTCAATTCGAGCGAGTTATATTTTCTATATTAAAAAGAACTATTCTTACGAGTTGAGTTTGTGCTCGCGAGTTAAATAATAAAACTCGCGAGCACAAATTTTAAAATGAACGAATTAAATAAAATTGTGCTCGCGAGCAGAATTTTTACCTACTCTGTGTTAAGGTGATCGTCACTGGAATGTATAGAAGTTTCAATATATGTGTGATTCTGTGAATTTGCAGTGATATCTGAAATAAAAAAGACCGAAGTGTATAGAAGAGTGGTCAGACCCACATTAATATACGGCAGCGAATCATGGACAATAACGAATAAAATTAAAAGCAAAGTTACGGCCATAGAGATGAGATTTCTAAGACGGATAGAAGGAATAACAAGGATGGATAAAATTAGAAACATGACAGTTACAAGAAAGCAAAAGGTTAAACCAGTTGAAACAGTCATAGAAGAGAGACAGCTAGGATGGCTTGGACATATTCAGAGAATGAGGGAAGAGAGAATAACAAGGAGGAAGACCACGGAAAACTTGGAGGGAGGAGGTATATGAGGCGATGGAAAAGAGGAATATAGGATGGTATGAAATCAAACAACAGGCCCCAGACAGAGAACAATGGAAGCTGAGGATAAAAAAAGGAAGGGAGGAATAACTGAATGAGACAAACTGAAAATAAAATAAATTGATAAAATATATAAGATATAATGTAAAATTCAGTCCGACACCGCAGAGTAGAAGGACTCAGGATTAAATAAAATAAAAATAAAATCTGAAATAAAAATATACCATGATCTGTCAACAACAAAGGCTTGGGGGGCCACAGGCCAATTGGAAACTGGAAGAGCACTACAGTGTTTTTCAAGTGTTTGGAGTGAGCTAAGCAAAATTTCTAAACTTTGGAAACTGAAGTTGATCGACGAAGTTGATTGACGAATGTGAGGACAAGAACCCATACCAACACCTAGCGAAGATCAATATTATCACAATTGGAGTTAATAATTAAGATTCGAAATGATGTTACTGCCACGGACGGCTATTGCCAATGCAAAAAATAAGAAATCATTAGTATACATGTGATTTGTATGCTCGAAGACTGTTGGTTTGCAATCCTCTTGTAGCAGAGCATAAAAGAGTGTGGACCGGTGTACATAAACACGCAAAAAAAGGCCGCAATGTGAGTGTAGTGATTTAATATTATGGCTTGTGATAAGTACTGGAGAGCACATCAACCTTTATGAGATTCTGTTACACATTGTTCTTCCGTATACAGCAGCATTAGCAGAAAAATCAATTCTCATTGACGAATATTGATAGTCGTAATATATATTTCAATTTTGAAATAATAGATAACTTTTCTTTTATTGTTAATTCTTTTCATTTCATTATTTTATTTAATAATTTGTGTATTTATACCAGATCCTACTTACACTACAAATAAGTTGTCTCTAAAATACATTAAGAATACTTAAACAATTTTTGATATGACAACTATAACTTAACTACATAAAAAAATAATACGAGAACTTGAACAAGAAACAATAGACGTAAGTAGGACAGGGAATAAAGAAATTAAGATAAAAGTTTGAGAAAATAAACTGTTAGAAATGTTGGAAAGTGATTCGAATCCATCAATAAATAAAGTCCGAAGTAACAATGTTAATAATATTAATAACAATACTGTAAAAAAGGAGTTGCATCAGTTGATGAGCATAGCAACCACATCTTCCACCGCTCTTAAAGATTTTGTGACTTTGAAGAGAAGAAGAAGGGGCCATGATATTTATGAAACACTTCTAACTACGGACTTGTCTAATATTGAGTTACAAAGACCTGTTTTACTCAAAGAATTAAAGGATCTGTAGTTAAAAGACGGAAACTTAAAAAGGGAATTAATTAATATGTTTAAATAGTTGCAGTATTAAATGAACACGAAACAGGATCATTCCCTTATTTAAATTTTTAAGCAACATTTTATACTATTATATATATAGAAAACAAAACATATTCTGTTCTCTTTTGTTGTGTTGATCGTTTTATGCTAACTATAAATTTTATTCTTTTGTGTTTGGATTTTCGATCATTAATCATCATATTAATAAAACACCCAGTTCATATTAACGACGTTTCAGTGAACTTTCTTTCATTTTCAAGTTATTTATTTATTTGTTTTTCCTTTTTTTCGCTTAATCTACAATACATCGCTTTTATATATACAATTTTTTCTTGATGAAAATTGTAAATTTACAAAAACACAAACATTTTAAATTAACAAAATTATACGGTGTTTCTGTACATTTATATATGTATTGAATCGACGAAATTGTTGTGTACATTTGGTAAAAGTCTAATCTGCAATATACGTTATTACTTTCTTTCCCTTTTCCTCCCATATTTATGTTCGAGTGTGAAGTGTGTGCCCGTATGGTATGTATGTATATTTGAAAATCACGTTGATATATGCATGTATATATATATATATATATATATATAGAAAGATACAGACAATTTATCTAATAATGATGAAATTATTATATAGGACATTGACGTTGTTAATATTTCTTCTATTGTTTACCATGTCTTGGTCTTTATATATATATATATATATATATATCGTTTCTGTAATTATGTATTTGTTGTAAACGCTATTCAATTCAAAGATTTCAGTATTGTTAAAGTTGAATTCATGTTTTTTTTCAAACACGTTTAGATAAAGCTATTGCCTTTATTTTGTTACTATTCAAGCTGTATTTGTGTTTATACATTTTTTATGTAGATATTGTTTTATTTGTCCTACGTATGAACTTTCACAGTATTGCCATTTTATTTTATATATACGAGTACTGTGTGTTTGTTTGCCTTTAGATGTTTGATGTTTAATTTTGGTAAAAAAGGACATGTTTGTATTTTTCGGTTGGTGGGTTATTTTAATATTGTATTTTCCAAAGGGATTTTCTGGTAGGTGTGATATACACGATAAAGCCATGAATTTCGGTTTGTCATTGTTTATGATAGAACTATCAGTGCTTTCTCTATTTTTAGTTTCTATTTTGTTTTCTCTATTTTTAAGTGTGAATAATCTTTGGTGTCATCATGGACGGCAGGTTTACTGGCGTTACCAGGTCCAGGAACTTGCTCTCCTCGGCACTACAGCCTTTGTGCAGCTGTACCCATTACTACATCACAAGAATAAACTTATTATGCGACTCCGCACTGCCATATACAAATCTGCCATTTGCCTCAGATTCGCATACGCAACCAGAATTTGTGGTTTCACAGCCAATCGTCATCTGAACAAGCTTCAGGTGATACAAAATAAAATCCTCCATATCACGACAGAAGCTCCTTGGTTTACAAGGAACTCAGTCACACACCGTGACCTGCAAATTTGCACAATTCTAGAATATATTCAAGAATTAGCGGCGAATTATTATTCAAATCTCCCAGTTCACGAAAACCCGCTCGTTGCAAGCATCGAAATTAACAAACACACAGGCGTTTACAAACGGCTCCAGTCAACCTTCAATGAAGATTACAAGACTTGCATTAGCAAGCACTGCTAATTATTATTTTTAAGTATGTAAAATGTAAATTTGACAAATTTATTTATGGTACACTGTCCACGCACAGCAGCCAGTTATTATTCCGTTTTGTACTCATAATTACGCTACAATATATCAGGTTGTTACATATGAAATGTCCGATTTTGTAAGGAATAAAAAAAAGTATAAATTTAAAAAAATATAAATATTTATTCTGCAAAATAGTCTCCATTTACATCAATAGTTTGTTGCCAACGGCCTGGAAGCTGAAAAATTCCCCTTAAAAAGAAATCTAGGTTTTGACGGCTTACATATTGCTCACACACTGCTATTACAGACTCCCGGTCAGGGAAGTCCCTATTTTTTAAGTGATTGTCTAAACTTCGGAAAAAATGAAAATCAGTTGGCGAAAGGTCAGGTGAATAAGGTGGGTGAGGGAGAATTTCGTAACCAAATTCCGAAAGTTTTTGGATTGTCTGTCGTGCAACATGAGATCTTGCATTATCATGAAGAAGTATGGGTCCATGTCTATTGACTAGTGAGGGCTGCAAGCGGCTCAATTTTCCATGCATAGTTTCCAGTTCGGCACAATAGGACGCTGCCGTGATGGTTTCACCAGGTTGCAAAAATGAATAGTGAATAATACCCTTACTGGTCCACCATACAATCACCATAATCTTTCGCGGGTGAAGTGATGCTCGTGCATGCTGTCTTGGTGCTTCACCGCGATCTAACCATTGTCCTGACCGTCTCCGATTATCATAAAGTATCCACTTTTCGTCACACGTTACCACTCGATGAAGAAACGGTTCAACTTTCTGTCGATTAGCCAAAGAGGTAGCCACCTCTAATCGACGGAGCTTATTGTCTTCCGTTAATTGGTGCGGCACCCATCGATCGAGTTTCTTCACTTTGCCAATCGAAGAAAGGTGACGACTAATGGTGGCAATGGACACTTGAAATGTTTCTGCAAGGCTACGCACTGTTGTCGACGGATTATTTTCAACTTCTACACGCAGCTCGTCGTAATTATTGGCGCTACGCGCATATCCGCGAGGCTGATTTGACAAATCAAAATTTCCCTCGCTGAATTTTTTAAACCATCGCCGTAATATGCGTTCATTACACGTGGTTTCACCGAACGTCTGATTAATTTCTCACGTTGCTGCAGCTGCATTTAATCCCTTTTTAAATTGAAAGAGGTAAATTGCCCGAATATCTCTTGCCGACAGCATTTCCATAGGCGAGACAAGGACAGGTGTATTAATCTTTCCAAGAAATGGAACAGGTACACACTTCAAAATAAATACCCTTTTCTACAAATACAATAATAATTTTCACCAAAAACATACACGTCTTCACACAGGTGCGACTCAGTTCAGACTGAAGGAAAAAACGGACATTACATTTGTAACAACCTGATAATATCAAATATTGATCGTTATCAACACAATAAAAATCTGTACATAACTAAACTTACTACATTCTACAACACACCCGATATAAGTTGGTGACGGTTTTGACCAGCCGGAGTCATTCGTACTACCCTCTCTTGCCATTTACACATCGTGTCTAAATATCCCCGCTTTAGCTATTGGCAATGCCAGTACGTGCTAGGCTCCCGGCGGATCGCTGGTTACCGGGACTATTATTCAACCTTACTCACAACTACGTTATATGTTTCGAATAAATAAAACGACCTCTGTCAAGATGTCTTTACTATTTCTGTTTTCTCTTTTATATTATTCCGGTTATTTTTGAGACAGATTTTAGCTTATCTTTTCCATTTAATAAAAATTCCGGTCGTAATTTTCACTTTCAGCTTGTTTTACTAATTTATGTGCATTCCGATCGTCGTTCGTTCTTTTTCCTCCTTTATTTAGATCTAAGATATAACTGGATATCGCAAACCTGTTCTGTGCTCGTGCGACCGGCATATTTGTTCTTTAGATTTAAATCGTTACACTTCCATGTAAAGATTGCTATTCAGATGTTTGACATGAATCTTATAAGTTTACTTTATGTTACATGTAATATTATATGTTTTTTGATGTGGGTAAATTTAGTTTTATTATTATTGTATTTATAGCTTCATGTTGTAATGTATCTTAAAAATCAAATATATCGTGCAAGTATTACATTTGTCAAAAACTTCAATATACGAAAGTGTAAATGTTTATTTCATATCTTTGTTTCTGATAATCACGTTTATTGGAATTTTGAAAAAAGGAAAAAAATTTACGAAAGCTTCGAAGCTGCCTTTTTACTTAATTACGCTGGCCAACAAATTTCAATTTTTGTTTCTTTCCATCAAGTGATGATTAATTTTTATAGAAAATATTGAAACACTTGAATAAATGATAGATGTTTACGTTAGTTCTAATTTCGTTTGCATAATAAAAAGATTTTTCTGTTTATAATATACTTAAACGTACATTTCAAGTTTTTACAATTATAAATATCATGAAATGTTGTATTGTCTCTTATAAGCAACATCCACAGCCTCCCTTCTTAACGCCCAACAGTAATAATAATAAATAAGATTTTTCTGTTTGTGACATACTCAAACCAAAAGTTCAGGTTTTTACAATTAGAAATATGACGAAATATTGTATTGTTTCTTATAACCAACAGGCACAGCCTCCCTTCTTAACGCCCAACAGTAATATAATAGTAATAAAAATAATAATAATGATAATAAATTTTTATCGTTCAACAGAATTTCCCATTCGCAGGACAAAATCATGAAAAGTACATACAAATAAAACATAAGGCAGGAAAAGATAAAAATATAAATCATATTCAAATTCTAAACAAGGCAACTAAATAGTGATATATCCAAAAATATTAAACTCGAGTAATAAGACAAATAATAATATTATTGATTGGAATTCCTAAAAAATGTTTGATATAAATCTATCGGCAATACAATACATTAACATTAAACGCGCTCTTTGTAGAACTTGGTCCTTGCCGCCGTAATGCAGAATGCACTTCCATGCCTGGCAGAAATCCCAGGAACATGAAAAGCTACTTGATGATAGAAGAAACTCACAGTCAACCTTGCCCTGCGATAAATTCCACAAAAACTTCTCACAATTTAGATATCTTCTGTTCATAAGAGATTGCATTCCATGTCTGGAGAGCAACTTTGCTTGACTGGTTCTAATAGGTGGATCTTGTAAGATTAAAATTCTAGAAATCATTTACGTATTCGATATAACAGTAAGCAGTTGAGAAGTAAAAGTAGCGTATCATACAGCATATTAGTTTACTAATAATAAGAGCATAATAAAGATATTTTAATGTTCCAATATCTCTAAGGTATCTAGAAACGCGTATCAATGATCTTAAAGATTTACGTAGATGCATAAATTGACAAAATATGTGGTTTAAATGTCAATTGGTGGTCGAAAGTAATTCCTAGGTCTGTAATTTGAAACTGCCTGTTAAGAACTCTATAACCTATTCTGAAGTTCAACAGTAATGATGCACTTTTGCTTGTATATGTCACTACTCGACATTTATTTACATTCAATTTTAGTTGATGATAAGTATTGTACCAAGCTTCACTGTATCCCAGACTTGACTGCAATTTATCAGCATATATTAGCACAGGATAATTAATGTTTAATAAAAGATCATTGATAAGCAGAATGAAAAGTAGTGGACACAAATTCGATCCTTGTCGAGCATCAGAACCAGCTACAAATTCGTACCATGAAGAACTATTGTGGGAAATATACGAGATACGTTTTCTCAATAAGATGCCATCAGAGCAATTACAGACAGAGCAAATCCCAAAGAACTGAGTTTGGAAAGCAAAGCATTTCGACAAATAACATCAACAGCATGTGATGGACTGGTGTAGAAGCTATCAACTTACCTCCGTTTATGCAATATTTTGCTGACATACTGGAAAATAGTGCAGAGATTTGTCGTTATTGAACAACTGTGTGTTGATTTGGTGAAGGGAATGGTCGGGCGTTAGATTATATGGAGGTATGCATAACTTGCCCATAAACTTTTGCAAAAGCCGACAATATAGAAATTGGTCGGTAGTTCATTAGCAGCGTCTTGTCTTATGGATAGAACAAATTAAAGCGCACCAAATGTTAGGAAAGATGGCTGTTTGTAAGGAGAGATTGATAATAATCATTAATGGTTTCGAAAAAACATATTGATAATCGTAGACAAAGAAACTTTGTAGCAAATCATCTCCAGTGGTATGCTTATTAGCAAGTCTTGATAGTAAACTATTTTCGGACATCCACGTAAAAGTAAAACAGAGATAATTTCTGTAGTGTTCAAAATAAATTGCCTGGTTCGTTTCTAAACAGATATGAGAGAATATATCAACGAAGACACCCACTATGACCACGAGATCAGAAAATTCTTCAGTGCCATCAATAAGTTTTCTAGGTATCCTCGTTACATTCTTTCTTTCACTTAAAAATTTCCATAAAGCGGTTGGATTAGACTTTACACTAGATAAGTAACATTACACATTTCATTTACCATCGCACTGTCTTTCCATTTCCAAAATGTCTTGGTGAAAGCGCTCGTCGTGCCCATCACAAACGTCGGCCATATTTTCCGGACGAAAGTCCAAATAAGAATATAGAATGTATATTTTAAGGGACATATTGCATCCAGCATTGCTTATAATATGTCCATTACAAAAATTTTGTAATTATCTGCTTTTTTTGTTCCCCGAAAACTGGTACTTGCACTTAAAAGGACAAATTGCAACCAAAATACCTTTTTCTGGTTTGCCTTCAATTATTTTCGGTAACTTTTCTCGAAGGTATTTAAAACCGCCACCTTGTTAAGCCAGTGCCTTATCAGAATTTGAATCTAAAAACTGGTACTTATACTTAAAAGGACGAATTGCAACCAAAATACCTTTTTCTGGTTTGCCTTCAGTTATTTTTGGGAACGTTTCTCGAAGGTATTTAAAACCGCCACCTTCCTAAGCCAGTGCCCTATCAAAATTTTTCATGAGGTCTGGTTTATGTGTCGATTGTGTTATGATTTTGGTTTTTCCAATAAAGGCTGTTGCGAAAAATAGTAATTCATTATTTGTGCTAAGAGATTTAATTGCTGTAATTGCAGCCAAGAAGTTTTGATTATCATTTCGATAGATTCAAATCTTGTACCATTAATTAAATATGACTTTCTTAGTCAATTGGCGGTTGAGGAACTGAAAAATGTTCATCATATGGTTGGGGTTTTTGAGCTTATACTGTCTCTATATGTTTTCTTTTCTTACGTTTGTGGAGTCCGGCTGCCTTATAAATGCAAAAATAACGATCTTCAATATGATTCTTTTGTTTTCTCCAGCGTATAGGAGTGGCGAAAGGTAAGAAATACCGCTGTCCAGATAAACAATCCCTTAAATATCTGCTGCGTGTTTTACATGTTACATGTGGAATTCACGATTTGTCTTAACTTTTGAAGTAAAGTTTGTAGATGCGACAAATACTCGGACTTAATTTTTCACTCTTATTTAATGGAGGAAATTTTACCAGAAAATAGTATTGAATGAACTCTATCATTGTAAAAACAAAAGCGTTTGTTCCTCATTTTGACATTTCCATAATTTGGTTCAGTGAACATTTACAATTTTTGCACTGAAGGACTAACTATAATTTTAGATTATTTTATGTTTTGCTTATGTTCCAGTTTCTATTTATTTAACTAGCTATAATTAATTCAACTTATGCAAAAATTACATTCCATTATTTCTTGAATTAAGAAATTATTTTTCTTCAGTCTGTATACTTGGAATCTTTTACTTTGAAACTGACATAGTTTATAATGAAATATTTAATTATTGTTTCATTTCTACACACTTAAACTCTAAATGAGATTTCTATGTACAAAACTTTCAAGAAACAGGTTGTTTCAAAAAGAATATACGTATTTCGAATGCATATACATATTTATTAAACTTTAAGACATACGAATATGAAACTTTGCACATATATTTACGAACCTCTTAAGTTCAGATTACATATGTTCAATATGTCCTCCATCAGCGACACCAACAACATCACATCGATACTCAAATTCCTCCTACAATCGGGCAAGCATGTCCTTCGTCACTGATGTTATGGCAGTAAGAATCCGGTTCTTCAACTCTTCCAGGTTCTGTGGGAGTGGTGGTACATAAACGTTGTCTTTAACGAAACCCTACAGAAAGAAGTCACAGGGTGTCAAATCCGATGACCGTGGAGCCCAGCTGAGACATGCTAAGTCGTCAGCTCCTTGACGACCAATTCAACGATTCGGTAGAGTTTCATTCAGATATTCACACTTGGCAACTCCAGTGAGGGGGTGCCCCGTTTTGTAGAATAATGAAGTTGTCTTCGTGCAGCCTCGGAAACAACCAGTTTTGTAACATAGCGAGATACTGCTGACCGTTAATCGTGTTTCCATCAAAGAAGAATGGGCCGTGAACAGATTATCGGGATATCGCACAAAACACATTGATTTTAGGCGAGTCTCGTACATGTTCAATGGCTGCATGTGGGTTCTGTAGACATCAAATTCGAACATTGTGTTTGTTTACCAGATTACTAACATGGAAAGTCGCTTCATCACTGAACACGATGCGTTGTGCGAAAGTGCTATCATTGTCAATAGTATCACGAATCTCGTTACAAAATATTTATATTTTTTTTGAATCACACTGTATTTAGTGAATATGTTTTGTACAAGTAAAACGAGAAGTATTTCAAATTAATCATTTCAACATAACCTAATTATACGTTGTTTCATGTTAAAAATAATATTCCTTCACATCTAACATTAGATAACAAAAACCGCGAGAAAAGAAGATCTGGAACGTTCTTATTTTATTCTAAACGCGAACGAATTATAGCCAGATATTTAAATATATTTTAAACAGTTTCTACAATACGCTTTTCAAAACTAAGTAAAGTGTTATTCAAAATTCATCTATAGTGTTTTAATGATAATCAATTTCATTAAATTAATGTTTTTTTGTTCATACTATGCTAGGGTATTTAAATGTGGCACTGTAAAAGGATATGCATTAAAGAAAGAACTTTCGTAAAGCTTTTTAGAACGTACCTGATTTTTGGACTTTTATAATTTCATTAAGCTGGGCTGCATGAGTTTCAGCGAAAATTAATGCGGTCAAAACTTGAAACCTTTTCATTACGTACTAACTGGAAGTTGGAAATATTAATTTCATCTCGCCTTTTCATCACGAACTGCCAGTCACCCTCGAAACTTCAATAAGAATTAATAAGTTGATGTCGGTAATCCCTTTTCGGTACGGTGTCCTTATCAAGTTCTGCTGTTTTAATTATAATAACTCTTTGTGAAAAAACAAAATAAAATTCGATATAAACTCGTGAGCTGTACATGCTGTACACTAAGTAAAACTCGCATGAGAATGATGGGGCAATATGAAAGTGTTTGAGAAATAATAGTTTACTGGAAAGGAAAACCTAGTAATTCAAAATTACAAATTTCAAAGGAGCTTGGTAATTACGTAGAGTAAGTAGAGTTACGAGAGATGCCATTTACTGTTCTTGCTCTTCAAATTTTCATGAGGTTAGGAAATTTCCTCAAATATTGTCATGCTCTTAGCTAATTGGAAATTTTTAACAAATTGTTAGAAGAAAAGTTATGATAATAATAATAATAATAATAGTAATAATAATAATAAAAATGATAATAAATAATACACTACAAACAGAAATAATAATAAAACGGGCTATATTGCAAGAAGATACACTGATTGTTCTTTGCCTTTGTAATGCACTTAACTCTTTAGCAAACATTCTTAACGCAACACAATAAGGTTATAAAATAAACTACCATAACCGAAATACCAAATACATAAATCACCATCGATGTTTTAAAAATATACTATACATAGGCGCACATTAAAATAGTCCGACAAAGGATCAGAGACTCGCTCAATAGACTCATCAGAACACCTACCTTACAATACATCATACATGTCAACATTCTCCGGTAGAAACAAGTAAACAGTCTCAGACCATACTTTTTGACTACGAAAAATAATACCTTTCATAAAACAATAATAGAAGTAGGTAACAAAATCACGCCATTAGTCTCAATGTAAATATCAATCAAGAAGAACATATAAAAATAAAAACGAAAATCGGAAATATTTACTCAGAAATTTCATGAATGTAATACACGATTGAGTTGTGAAAATCAGAAACTATAGTAAATATACCATATGAACCATAAATTATTAATAAAAAGATCAAAAAATAAAAAATAAATTAAGTTCAGCTTGGAGGAATGGCTTCAATGATGAATTTCTGCGTAGAACGAAGAAAAACGCTTAACGGAGAAACTTTAATATTATGCAAAAAGTATAGTAAGAACATCGAAAAATTTGAGGATGAGGGAGTGCTTTTATAAAAAAAAGAAACAGTTCGTAGGAAGAATGTTTTTTATTATGCTAAACATATAGTAACAACATGGAAAACTTAAAAAAATGGCGCCCGTATCTATTATCTTTCCATAAAAAGTTAAAAACAAAAGACTGAAACGGCCAAAAAAGTAAACCACGAGTTAGTTATTAAACGGTCAAAAAGAGAAAAAAAACCCTCAAGATTATGTAAAAACATAGTAACATTGAAAAATTTGAATAAATAGTATTCTTATTTATTACTTGTTAATGAAAAGTGAAGGTTTAAAAAGACTAAAACGGTCAGAAAATATTAAAGCACAAATTAGTAATAAAATAGTCAAAGAAGAAAAAAGAAATAAAATTAAGCACAGCCTGTGTGAATGAAAAACTTCTACAAAGAACTAAGAAAAACGCTTAAACAGAAATCTTAAAATTATGCGAAAAATATAGTAAGAAAATTGAAAAGTTTGAAGAAACAGTGTTCTTGTTTATTATTTCCTATTGAAAAGTTAAGAAATAAAAGGACTGAAACTTTGAAAAATAGTAAACCAAGAATTAGTAATTAAAGGATCAAAAAAAAAAAAAACAAGACAGAAACTGTGTAAGAATGGCTTCAATAAAGAATTAAGAAGAATGCATAATGAAAAAATACTTAAATTATGTAAAAAATGTATTAACAAGTTCAAAAAGCTTGATGAAAAAGTGTTTTTATTTGTTATCTCCTAATGAAAAATTATGAAATAGAAAGACTGATACGACCAAAACTAAGAATTGGTAATTAAACGGTAAAAAAGACAAAAAGGAAAAAAACTATGGCCAGTCGGAGGCAAAATGCTTTCATTGAAGGACTTCTACGAAGAACTAAAAAGAAGGCGTAATGACATCGTAAAATTATATAAAAATACAGCAGTGACATCGAAAAGTTTGAAGAAATCGCGTTTTTATTTATTATTTCTTAATGAGAAATAATAAGACTGAAACTGCGAAAAATATCAAATTAAGAATTAGTAATTAAGTGGCTAAAAAAAGAAAAAATAAAGTATGTACAGTCTGGGGGGAAGTGTGTTGCGTTTAGTATGTTTGATAAAGGGTCAAGTGCGATGCAAAGCCAAAGAGCGCTTAATACATCTACTTGAAATATATCGTTTTGTTATTATTTGTTTTGTTTTCAGTGTGACTGATTATGTATTTATGTGTAGGGATGTTTACAATTACCTCATAATATACCTAGGAAGGAACCCATAAGGAACTTTATAAGAGAAGTGTCAATCTTGAATATCTCAAGAACATTATGTATATGTGGTCTAGAGTTGAATGCCGTCTAATAATCGATGCAGGCACAAAAGAGATTTTTATTTTTTAGTCTTGCATTTTTAGCGATAACCTGATTAATGAATATTTGTTCTTTACGTCCTTTGAGATTTTTGTAAAACCTTTTTGTTCTTCGCATAATATCTTGTTCGTCAAGTGTTTTATTTTTGATACTGATGTTATTAGAGACGTAAGAATCTTATGTGTGCTAGGAGACATGTCACAGAACGATAATCTGCACAATTTTTGGTTTTCTTTGTTTTTAGACTCTAAACAGAAAAAATCTTGAGTGAAGAAAAATTGTAGTTCTGTTGGATTTCGTAATACTTTGGTAATAAGTTTATTTTATCATGTATACTATTTTTACCAAAAATTTTTGCAATTGTTGTTACAATATCCTCTTTCGCTATAATTATATGCTAGTTTTAATAGAAGAACTTCTAAATGGTAGTTTTTTTCCAGACGAAGAACTTTAAATTGAAATAAAACCCAGAAAAATATTTTTAAATCTATTAAATTGGCTTTATTTAAAAGATAATTTTATGGTATTACTGCTTGAATATGATTTCGGGCATGTGACCGCCACATCTGGTACATACATGGCGTAATCTGGAGGTCCAATTTTCACACACTCTTCGCAGTAAATCAGGCTGTATCTCAGCAATAACGCGCCGAGTGTTGGCTTCCAAGTGCTCGATTGTTTCAGATTTATCGTAGACATGCGACTTATCCCTAGAGAAAATAATCTAATGACGGCATATCACACGAACGAGGTAGCCAGTTAACATGTCCATTTCGTAAAATTAATCGTTCGTTAAATGTTCCTTTCAGTAAATTAATTGTATCGCGCGTTGTCTGGCATGCGACGCCGTCCTACTGAAATCGCATGTTTGCAACATTAATGCCTTGTAATTGAGGCAAGAAAAAGTTAGTAATTATGTTTCTGTACCACTCGCCGTTGACTGTAATGTTCTGATCATCATCATTTTTGAAGACATATGGATCAATGATTTCACCAACCCATAAAGCGCAACAAAAGGTGACTTTTTTTGGATGTAACAGTCTATCGACAATGGCTTGTTGATTATCATCACTCCAAATGCGATAATTTTGCTTATTGACATAGCATTTCATCAAAAGAATGCTTCATCACTGAACAAAATTTTCAAGTGAAATTGTGGATCATTAGCAATGTTAAGTTCGGCCCGTTCCCCAAATGTACGGCGCGAATTATGATCGTGTGGCTTCAATTCTTGTACAAGTTGAATCTTGTAAGCACGTAAACCAAGATAAAGATCTTGGTTTTAAGACGTCGTACAGCCCACAAACAACAAGCGATTGATGGTGTGCAGCGTACTGCTCAACAACTAAACTTATGTCCATCCACTTTATGGAAAATTTTACGTCTTTACATAAAATTTTCCATAAAGTGGATGGACACAAGTTCAATTGTTGAGCTCGATTGACGCGTTTGGATCATTCTCAACACTACGCTGCACACCATCAATCGCTTGTTGTTTGCGCGCTGTATGACGTCTTATGGGATGCGTACTATTGGTTAGAATAAGTATTGAGAAAACGAGCCATAGTTTCTCGAATTAATCGCTCTGATGGACGATTATGACCACCATAAAATTCATGTAATGCGCGATGAGTTTCTTGAATGGAACCATGTTTTTTAAAATAAATTTGAACAATTTGCAAAGGTTGCTCCGATGTGAATCTATTCATGATGAATTGCCAAACCAAACTAACTCCAAAACAACCGAGAACTGTCAAATCGGTTATCACAGAAAACAGTACTGCCAACAGTACCTCCAAAAAAGCACTCTTTACAAAGAACTAAGAAAAACGCATAATGAAGCATCTTAAAATTATTTAAAAAATAACAACTACACCGAAAAGTTTTTATTTATTATTTCTCAATGAAAAGTTAAGAAATAAAGACTGAAACGGGCGAAAATAGTAAACCAAGAATTAGTAATTAAACTGTCAAAAAAGAAAAAAGAAAGAAATTATGTACAGCTCGGGAGAAAAATTACTTCAACGAAGAATTTTTGTAAAGAACTAAGAAGAATGGCTAATAAAGAAACATTAAAATTATGTAAAAAAGATAGGAATAGCATCGAAAAAACGGTGTTTTTAATTATTATTACGTAAAATTTATGCTTTGTATTATACATTATGAAAAGTAGTGGATATAAGAAAATAAAAGCGAGCTTATCTGAATTTTAAACATTTTCCACCTATTAACTCTTTAAATTAATTCTGGTATCGATTTTTTTAATTTCACGTTGAAATTTCCATGTTTAATTTCCCGTCAAAAATTTTTAAAGGAACTACATCTATTGGAGATAGTAATCTTCTACATATCCGTTAACTACGTGTGCTAAAGACTTTAACAACTGGTGCGTGTAATCAAGAGCCGCATAATGTTTAATTACCCATAGTAATCATGTCATTCCTACCTTATCATTAGCTCTGTAAGGTAATTGGTCCATTCATGCAATATGTAAATTTGTACAGAAAATAGATTAGAACACGTAGAACGTGTAATGTATGGACTGATTTTTTTGGCGAGTGTTTCATGTGTAATTAAGTGCTGTGGGATATCCATCTTAGTCAACGTATCTTATTAATTTTCCTTAAAATGTAGATAGCGATTTCTAGGTGCTACGGTTAGAGACAACGTCCCATTATTTATTTGTTTATTTAATGTATGACTAATTACCATTACACATACGTACATACGAGGTCTGGCTGGAAAGTATACGACCTTGTGCTGTAGCAAGAAAAGAAGTTAAATCTGGTCAATGGCGATGTCTCCTTAGGAAGCCATAACCTCTGCACCGATCCTTGCACTTGAATTCAGCTTTTGGAATATTTAACAGCTGCTTCGTCGCATTCTTTTTTATTCCTCCACGTCGTAGAATCTATTTTAAGAGGATATTTCAATTTGGGTAACAGTCAGAAGTCACTGGGAGGTAAGTCAGGACTGTAAGGTAGCTGACGTAACTGAACAATTCCGCGTTCCGTAAGAAATTGTCGGATAAATCGTAATGAATGAGTATGTATGAAGTAAAGCACCCATTCGCCACTTTTCCACAAGTTTTGCCGTTTCCGATACGTCACATAATAGTTTCAAAATTTCTTGGTTATTCAGTTGTTCGCTGTTAAATCTTTTCGGGCGTATTTATAATGAACAAACAGTCAGCATCACCTTGATGTTGTTCTGACTCTGGCGTGCTTCTTCGGTTATGACTCGTCATGCTTCTTTCACTATGAAGATTGGGCTTTTGTCTCAGGAGTATAACCATCTAGGACTTGTCCCTAGGTATTACCTTTCTAAACATTTCCGGGTGATCTCTAAATGCCTCCAAATTATCCTGAGCAACTTCTATTCTATAATTCTTTTGGTTTTTTATCGGTAGCTGTGGCATAAATTTTGCAGTCACACGATTCATCTCTAAATCTTACTTTCGTCCCTGGCTTAAATATTCTGAAACTATAATTTTTGGAATTTTCTTCTTTTATCTCCCGCAGAGTTAATCGACGATTTTGGTTAATTAAAACTCGAACTCGATTCCCATTTTCTGAATTTCTTGCCGTTGTAGGCCTATCACAGCGAGGGTAACTTTCAACTGATGTGCGACTACTTTTAAATTACCTAAATTACTCTTTAATTTGTATGTCACTCATAGATTCATTGCTATATACTTGACAAATCTTACTGATGATTTCTAAACATCAATGAGTTTTCGACAAAATTTAATACAAACTGTTTGTTCGCTGCATTCAGTCAACATGAATGCGATGCGCGTGAGATATGACGTTCACTCAAAGATGTATGATGCCCACTGAATACCAGCACGACCATGTCATCTGGTGGGAGGTACTCGTGAAGGTCTCTCATCATGGTAAGCATCTGTCTTTGACGATAGCACACCTAGATAGTAAGTCACAGCACAAGATCGGATATTTTCCGGGAAGATCTCGTATAAGCGATAGAAGAATTATAAAAAATATAAGATAAAATACATGGAGAACATGAACAAGGAAATACAAACGAACATTTGTAAAGATTATAAATGTTCTGTATTAAACGATTAAGTCTCCCTTTGCTCTCTATGTAGTATATAAATTAGCTGTAGTTTGCAATACAAAGGGTAATAGGAAAGTTTTGCAGTATAACGCAACAATGAATCGTAGGAAGCTGCTGGTTGCTGCATGTTGAGACATGTTCATAGGTGCATAGTTGCCGCCGCGCCATGTCGATGGGCTCAGTTATTCATTAGCAGGGAGAGTGTAAAGTGCTTGCGATGGCATCGTGCTCACGTAATGAGATAAAGGCAGTTTTGCGTTATAATTTCGTAGGTGGTTTAAACATAAACCAGTGCTTCGAAGAAATGACTCTTGCACTAGGTGATGTTTGTCCACATTGCACAACGATATTCAGGTGGTATAGAGAATTCCAAAGGGGAAATTTAACTGTGGAGGATGCTGAGAGGCCGGGAAGGCCACGAACGTTAGTTACGTAGGAAAACGTTACTACTGTGCGGAAAATGCTTAGCGAGGACAGGCGAGTGACCTACCAACAGATAGAGGGTACTTCAGGTCTAAATGCACCAGCAAATCGTTCGATTCTGCATGATCATTTACACATGAAGAAACTTTGTTCTCTCTGGGTGCCGCATCGACTAACTGAAGAGCAGATGACATGACATGTGACTTGGTGCTGAGAGATGCTAAAAAAGTTTAATAAGGGACAATCTCGGTATGTGCACAACATCGTGACAGGTGACGAGACTTGGCTGTACTATTACGATGTGCCGACCAAAGCTAAAAACAAAGTTTGGGTGTTTGATGATGAGGACACACCCGTAGTTGTCAGAAAATCCCGATCTGTAAAGAAGAAAATGATAGCTGATTTTTCAAAACGAGTTGAATTGTGGAACGCGTTGTTTTAGACACACAGAAGACAGTCACAGCTAAGTAGTATACTGAACAGTGCCTGCCTAAAGTCATTGGATCGATGAAGAACCTATGGCCAAATTCAAGAATAGACACCTGGTTCCTCCATCACGATAATGCTCCAGCTCACCACGCCAAAACCTGCACCGAATATTCAACCACGACAGGATTGAAACTTCTCGAGCATCCTCCATACAGTACAGATCTTGCTCCCTGCGACTTTGCACTATTCCCGCGTGTGAAAATGAAGCTAAAAGGGAGGATGTTTTCCAGTTTTCCAATAATGTAAAAGCAAGCCGTTTATGTTTATGTATAAATCATTTTTACGTATTTTGAAGTAAAGTTCTAAAGATATATTTTATTATATTCACCGACTCCTAATGTTATAGATTTTCCCATATGATAAAGTTAACTATCTTACATGAAGGCACGATGACCTTCATTGTCTAAATATGGGTTAGAATATCTTCTAACATGTACTCGCATTGTCTTTGCTCAATTGTACCTTTGCAGTAATATAGGGGCTTGGAATTCCGACATTATGCAGGACCAGATCGTGACAGACGGTGGGTATTTTATAGTTTTCGCTACACAGGCTTCACCATATCGTTCAGACTACCTCTCACAAACTGAGTCCTTTCTGCTGCCATCTCTGTTTTTAATTAGTCACTAAACACAATCTGGAAGTTTAAGATTAGCACTAGATTTTTAACATGTGTATTCCCTTACTTTATCTTATCTTTTCAGTCCTGTATTGATTGTGTTGTTTTAGTGAAGTTTTGCCTATCGAAAACGAGCTTTTTTCATTGCAACCGTTACCCTTGTTCTTGCTTAACTCAACGCCAATGTTTTCAGCCACCCTCGTTCAAGCGCTCGCGAAGTGTTCGCTTAGGTTAGTCGTGTTCTTCTTCAGAGAGAATTTTTTTATCCTGCGACCTCATCGTCTATGTTTTTCTTAAGATAATTTAATGGCAGTTATTTTTTTTCCGTCACAAAACGAGTGTTTAGTACTTGTGTAGGAAATTTTCTTTGATTAAAGCAGTAATACATTTCACTGCTCGGGAAACTTTTTCTAATTGTGGAATTTTTCTTTCGAGAGTACTTTCCCGTACACAACAATGCAGAAATGGTAATACCTTTTTTCATCACAAATGAAAACACACAACTTACTAATTTAAAGTAAACATAACCTATACAGTGTCACACAGAAACATAAATTGAAATACCGTGTTAGATACTGAATTATTGTAATGACCATTTACAATGCTCTTAAAAGAGTCCGCTCACAGCAGATAAGAGGATTAATAAAAGAACCGATGGCGGCTACAGTGCCATCATCGGAAAATGTAATTTTTCTTAAAAATAATTGTACATAAATTATATTAACTAAAGATTAAAAAGCCATATCTTTCGGGTTTTTATTAGCTTGTTTTCGAATTACATTAGTTGAAATAAAAAAAAATTATTACCAAGGTGGCCATATTATTCTGAGTAGGAATTGTATATGGATACAGTCTATTCATTATTTTCCATGATAGGCGTTGGCATAGGTCAATGAATCGTTGCCCGTTATTATTTATTATATTTTCCCTATATCTTTCCACAGCTGCATCATTTCGTTTTTCTTCAGTTCTCGAATTCAAATCTCCGAATATATTTCTTTATTATTAATGTTCCATTACATTCGATACACTCGTAAAATTCTACGTCTATTTTTGCTGCATCATTTTCACATGGGGCGTATACTCAGAGTTTCACTCGGAACATACCATTTTTATCAATTTTTAATATTACTATGTCTTCGTCTATTCTACGAAGTAGATAATAGTTATATTTGCAAGAAAATACCTATTTTTTGTATCAAAAAGTATGTAGAATTCCATTTTCGTTTTCTCTTATCACTGAGATTGAACAATTCTCCGAGTAACTAGCAACAGCAACCGATGGAAGGCGAACCCTAGCAGGAACTGTCGATAGCTTGTATCATGTTAGTGGCGCAAAGATACCTTGCAAAAGTGGATGGTTAACTGCAACCAGTGTAAATAAATCATTTTTCAACGTTAAAATATGTGGGAGCTATAGGAACTATAACTAAATATTTTATTTGTGTTTTGCATGACATTATAGACAGTAAAATACACATTAAGAGTAAATGTTACGTTGTTATTATTATGTTATTGAATGCAAAATGTGAAATATTATATTATGAATTTGTCTTTGGTTTTATTATTATAAAGGGTGTTTCAAATTACGCGGTTTTTTTAATAATAAATAATGGCGTGTGATGGCGCACTGAATTTGTCTGGGTATATGGGCATTAAAAAGTGTGATGTATGACATTTATAAAAATGGCTCCTTATACGGTACAACGTCGCGTTCAAATTATTGAATTATTTTATGAAAATCAGCGTTCTGTGAAAAGAGTTTTTAGAAAATTACGTGAATTTTATGGTTTACATAATCGTCCATCTGAAAGCACTATTGGTCGAATTATTAAAAAATTTCAAGAGACCGGTTCCATGGAAGATCAAAAAAATGAAAAATACAGTCGTTGTGGTCGTTCACAAGAAAATATTGGTTTGGTTCGTGAAAGTGTTGCTGAAGATCCTGAAATATCCATTAGACGACGTTCACAAACAACTTGGACTTAGTGGATCAACAATATGTCATATTTTACACAAGGATTTAGCTCTGAAGGCATATAAGGTGCAAATAACACAGGAACTGAAGCCATTAGATTATTTAAAACGTCGTTCATTTGTCAATTTCATCAATGAACAACCAGATGATTTTTCTCAGAAAGTAATGTTTTCAGATGAGACACATTTTGAACTTGGTGGCTATGTTAATAAACAAAATTGCCGTATCTGGGGCGAGGAAAATCCACGAATTATTCATGAGAAACCTATGCATCCTAAACGACTTACTGTTTGGTGTGCATTATGGTCAGGTGGTGTAATTGGATCTTACTTCTTCGAAAATGCTGCTGGTGAAGCTGTAACTATCAATGGTGATCTATATCGTCGGATGATAATCGAATTTTTGTGGCCCCCTGAATTAATGAATATTGATCTAGAGGATATGTGATTGCAACAGGATGGCGCTACACCTCACTTTGCACACGAATCAATTGATTTATTGAGAGAAAAATTTCCTGGACGTGTAATCTCAAGAAACGGTGAAGTTAATTGGCCACCAAGATCATGTGATTTGATACTGTTAGACTATTTCCTTTGGGGTTATGTGAAAAGTCAGGTTTATAAAAACAATCCACAATCAATTCCTGCTTTGAAAGATGAAATTAATCGTGTCATTGGTGTGATAGAGCTTCAATTATGTCAAAATGTCATTGAAAATTTTAACGAAAGATTGGACGTCTGTGGAGCTGCAAGAGGAGGCCATTTGGCAGATATTATATTTCGCATATAAATGTCATAACTGATACTTCAATTACCAATAAAAGATTTTTGAAAGTGAATGCAAATTATATTTCATTTATTCTTTAAAAAAATCGCGAAATTTGAAACACGCTTTATTAACTTTGTGCAACATTTCTCAACATGTAGTAGATAATAAGAACTTTCGTCATATTTAAAGCAAATATGTTTCGCATTGGAAATTACCAACCAAAAGGCAATTACAGTGTAATTTACCGCGGGCGTAAAACATAATTACACCTTATAAAGACGGAGTTAGAGAATAAAAAACATTGCCATCGATTGATGAAACTACAGATGCTAAAAAAATGTGAATGTATTAGTACGCACTTAGAAAGTACTTAGAAAGCGATAAGGCTTCATTACCGTTTCTTTTATGCTGAAAAATATTACAAGAAACAAATGTAGAATACGTGCAAATTATAAAAAATGTTGGCAAGTTTCGTATATCACCAACTCAAGTTATAATGTTGGTTAAAGATGGCAGCTCAAACATGGTTAAAGCTGGCAAAATACTAAAACAATCTATTTAGAAAGTGCTTCACCTAACAGCTTTGCTTGTAATTTATCTGGTAGCAGAGTATATGAGAAACAGCATCCAATAGTAGACAAATAAATATTTTCGACTAAACAAGTCTTTATTAAATCTCCTAAATGCATTTGCGAATTTAAAAATTCTTGTCCGAATATTCCTCTGCCACCACAGCCGGTATTAGCGAGATGGGGAGCTTGGATTCAAACAGTAATCCACTACAAGGAACTGTTTCACATCGTTAAACCTTGTATATTGAAACTACATACACAAGAAGCTCAAGCAATTGCAAAGCAAATACCTGTCTGCCGTGCCATAAGCAATAGTTTTGAACTCGAAAGTAGCAGAAGCATACATGCACACAGACTGTTGATAAGGAAGCATAGTCTTATAATCAAAGTCGACGATAAGAATATTATTAATAAGTGATTAATAACATTGGCATTGCTAAAATGAACCTGTATCGAATGCGTCCTATTGGTGGTGATTACCAACCGCTTTATTTTGGATCGGAACCGCTTGCAATCACAACAAATACGCAAATTTTCAAAAAGCGCCTTCCTTTCGTTGCGAAAGTGTGACATAATTGCCTTGTTCTTTATAATAATCCCAACGAACTGACTATTTAGTTTTTTTGCACCTATACTATCATGCAATCTTTGCATAAATTTGATATTATTAGTAAGTCACTGCTTTTAGTTCTAGTAATTCCTACAGTCTTCTATTGAGCATGAACGAAACCTTTTTGTTTCGTAATTAAAGAAGCCTATCTTGTCTCCAAACTCCGTGTTAAAAATCGAAGAAAACGTTATCCCTTTTAAATTAACGGATGTTTTACGTTTTTTATTCCACAAGATATGTTAAGGATCATCTGCGTATCTTTTAAAACCCATTACTCAAACCACGACTGAGTTATATAACGTAGAACGCGCATAACCTGTTCTCAATCGAACATCGTTTTAATAATACGATTTAATCGCTTCCACTTATCTTCATTCGAGTTAGTACAGCATCAATGGAACATTAAAGATAATCGTTAATTAATTATTATTATCGCAATTAATGTAATCAATTAGTTTTATTGATACGAACATAGTTATGCATTATATTTTATTAGATTTTCAATTACCAGTGAATAATTAACGTCGTATATCAGTCTCTGTAATCATTGAATTATTCAAATTGTTATGAGACATGAAGGGCTATTCACAGGATTGAGTTCAAATGTGCGGGGGCCCGTTAATGGATGGTCAGTGTCATTCGCATGCTGAACTAGGAGAATACGGAATTTTTATGGATGAAAGCACAAAGGCTAATTCAATTCACCGGAAACTTTGTCAGTGACAGATTTGTGGCTGCGAGTTTGTGGAATCGTCTCATCGACGTATGTATTGGTAGTTGTGAACAATGGAAAAACTTCCATGCCCGTGCGCGCGTAGATTTTATTTTGTATATTGTTCTCTCGCGCCATTGTTTACTTGTATTATGTAATTCTTGTGTTGGTAATTGTACGTAAAATAGTAAAATATGTTATACGATGTGTATTAAAATTTAGCAAAATTTTGTTGGCTAATATGTTCAGAAAATATATAAAAATGTACGAGAACTTCTCTTTAAATTTTAATAATAATAATTATATTTATTTGCCCAATTTGAAATGTAATTATAGGTCAAAATACACACTATTACATAACACATGCATGTTACATATTATTCTAGTTTACACAATATCTGTTGCCTGAACTAGTTTAGCTGTTGAAGACTATTGATAACATATTCATTTCAAATATACATCGTTGTCGGATTTAGTTTCTGAGTTACAGGTAACCTATATTTAAAAAGGAAGAAACAAGTACTTAGTAAGAAAACATTTAGTAAAAGTACGAATAATTATTAAGTTCCAAAAAAATTCGTTTTAAAGTTTTTTCTTATGTATAGAGTTAAGCTATCAGGGACCAGCAATAGTCAGACATCATATGCGTATGCCAGAAATCCAGATAACGCTGTTCCATGGCGCGTAAATCCTGATGAATAAGTTCTCTCTGCTCCTCCTTCAGACCTACTAGATCAATATAATTTTTTGATTTTCTATTCCAAAAAAGTTTTGCACCACTGTCCAAGCATTTGAGTCAAGCCCAGTCATTGAATCTATAGATTTGGTATCTTTCGTAAGATGTCTGACATTGGGGATCGTCAAAAATACCTGCATTAAATCTTTTTTCATATTTAGCCGAGAAAACGTTCGGTAAATGTAATAAAAGTATTTTCAACTTTTTTCTTACCCAATGTTCTTATATAAAACAGGGAAACTTGTAAACTTGTAGTGTAACCGCTTTGTTGACCGAGAAGAATGTTCACCATTTTAAAATCAACAGAAATTACTCACTTGTGTTCGTGATATTCTATTTTATTCAAAACTGATGAGATGTTACAATATTCTTTCTTTAACTTTGTTCTGTGAGCAATGGATATCCCGGCGTATTTATTTATTTACTTATTTATATATATTTATTTCCATTACGTAATGCATTTAGGACTACGCTTTGAATTGTCAAATTTATAAACGCCATTCACTTAATTCATATTGTATCAAAACAATTCTTATCAACAAACTTGACAAAGTGCCTATTTTCTTGAGCAAAATACTCCGTAATTCTTTTTCTCTTTACCGATAAAAAGAATTTTTACGACTGCAGCAAGCATTTTTTTTCAGTTGTAATGCCAATAATTTAGAGGCTTCTTTAGAGAGATTCAAATCTCTTTTTCTCAAGATCATTCAGCGCATTCTACGAGAAACGTGGTTTATCGTCTAGTAAACTGTCAAAGTTAGTATCATTTTCTGATGATCTTAATTCTAAATTATTTCATACAATGGGTTTAGAATATTTCCAGGAGTCGAAACCCATGCAATTGGGACGTCAACTAAATGTTGCACTAAAGACTGTACAGATGTATTACTTGAATACTTCCACTTAGTTTGATGTTTATTATTCATGCTCTTTGTGTCAAAACCGCAAAAATAACAACTGTCTACATGACTTTTTTTTTATAATAAATTTATGTCTATACGTATTCACAACTGAATATATAAGGTTGTACGCCATGTGTACCAGTAAAATTTGAGAGTATCGACAGCAGTGAAAAGTGAATATCTATGTTGTTGTCACATAGTGCGTCTTAATAAGAGCATGCTCTATATAAAGGTGAGTGGCGCATAATATTTGTCCTCATACAAAGATAGTAAAGTAAATTGCTTGATATAGTTACTAGACTTAGAATAAAGAAGTTAATTTCTTCTAATAATTTTGATCGCCAATATCATTATTAAGTAAATTAAATAAAAACTTTATAGAGGTCTGATTTCAACGTAGTATTAAATAACCAACACAAAACCTATTCAACAGTTCCTGAAGATTGAAGCCTCGAACAGGATACATAACGGTGTACCTTGAAATAGAGATATTTTAGAAATTTTCTTTGAATTAACTCCAAGGAACGTATTTTGTATGCGTATACAGGAGACTAAACCAAGGAAGCATATTCTAGTTTAGAATAAGAATTAGAATAAGAAAAATGTAGCATATAGATAGATAGTACAGCATTCGGTTGACCAAAGTTATGAGTACCTCTAATTATAAATTATAAAAAAAAGTTTTTACGGTTGAGTTAACGTTTTCAATATGAGTAGAAAATGACAATATAGAATCGAAGATAACGCCAAGATCAATTATATTTACACGCCGCAGCAAATAAGCAATTCTACAACACTAATTATGTTCAACATTTATCTGATCTTGTAAGAACTCAATTATTAATCTGGGTTACTTGGTAGAAAAGCTTTAGATCACCGGCAAACAATAACTTCTGACACTGAACTTAATTGCAAAGATCATTCATGAACACTAGTAAGAGCAAGGGCCCCAAGTTCGTACCCTAAGGCGCGCCTGAGGTGGGAATAATGTGATTCGATTGATGACTCAATTAACAAAAGTAATGCTTTCTGCCGGACAAATAAAGAAAAGAATAAGTAATACCAGTGACGGGGCAAATCCAGTTTCTTAGGTCTTCCTGATAAAACGAAGTACTAGCAAAAATACTAATTGTTCATATGATAAAAACCGCAAATAAGATTAAGTTTTAATAAATGTAATAGCTTTTTTTTGGAAAAATAATGTATGCGAGTTTTCTCCTTCTATTCCTTTCTTTTTCCATGTATGCAAATATGCATTGCTGTCAAATAGATTTTCTTTATTTAACTTAGAAGATACATGCGTTTTAAAATGATATAATT